>CM039129.1:37128221-37170265 GCA_022036555.1 Microstegium vimineum | reverse complement strand
ATTCTGGAGCATCACATTCATTCATTAGTGGGAACTTCATGCTGCAGAGTCAGGAGAAGGTGGTAGAGTTGGAAAGGGAGTATCAGATTAGTGCAGCTGGAGCTATGCTATATACTCGTAAAATGGTAAAGGACGTAGAGATTACAATGGGGACAACTTCGGTCAATGTCCATCTCATTGTAATACCTGAGCTAGGTCTAGATGTCATCCTTAGAATGGAATGAATGAAATCTTGGAAGGTACATCTAGATATTACTCAGCATGCAGTATCTATCACCAACCCCTAGAATGGAGCCACTTTTGGAATCCTCTTACCTAAGAATCTGAATCAGTTGGGAGTCATGTTTGCCATCACTGCAAAGTTGTTGGATAAGATCCCTGTAGTTTGTGAGTTTCCGGATGTGTTTCCTGACGACCTTCCAGGGTTGGCCCCGGACAGAGATGTCGAGTTTGCTATAGAGTTGGCTCCCGGAACAGCACCTATATCCAGGAGACCATATAGGATGCCACCCAATGAGTTAGCTGAACTCAAGAAGCAACTCCAGGAGTTGCTAGAAAAGGGTTTGATCCGTCCGAGCTGTTCACCTTGGGGATGTCCCGCCATCTTTGTGAAAAAGAAGGATAAGACCTTAAGAATGTGCGTGGACTATCGTCCTCTCAATGCGGTTACCATCAGAAACAAATATCTGTTGCCGTGGATTGATTTGTTGTTTGATCAATTGTCTAAAGCTAAAGTGTTCTCCAAGATAGATTTAAGGTCTTGTTATCATCAGATTAAGATCAGAAAAGAGGATGTACCTAAGACTGCTTTCTCCACCAGATACACTCTATATGAATACCTAGTGATGTATTTTGGATTGACAAATGCGCCCGCGCATTTCATGTACTTGATGAACTCCGCGTTCATGCAAGGTTGGATAAGTTTGTTGTGGTCTTCATCGATGACATCTTGGTATATTCGGAAAATGAGAAAGACCACACCGAACACCTGAGAATAGTGATGAAACGGTTAAGGGGGCATAAGCTTTATGATAAGTTTAGCAAGTGTGAGTTTTGGTTGACCAAAGTGCCTTTTCTGGGTCACATCTGGTCAGCAGAGGGTATATCAGTAGATCCCTCAAAAGTGCAAGAAGTCATGAATTGGAAAGCACCCGTTAATGTACACGAGGTTCGCAGCTTTTTAGGATTGGCCGGATACTAGCGTCGTGTTGACAAAAAAAGTGACGTACTGTGTCTCACACACAGCAAGCCGGAAAGCGTTGCTTCAATCGGGTGCCCGGATGCTTCGAGAACCGAAAACGTGCCAGACAGTTTGACCTGAAACTAACAAGGGATGAAAATCATTAGATATAAACTGGAACGTGCCGGATAAGACCAGATAGTTCCATATGTACAACTCTGAAGCCACTTACGACGACATACAACTATGAAAGCTATATGCCAACAGAGTATATACAGATCATTCGGCTAAAGCAAAGAGCACGTGGCACTCTGATTGCCGAATATGCATGCATGGGAAAAAGTACGTATGAATAAATCAAATATCCGAAAGTTAAAGCATAACCAAGCTCGGCAATCAACCGAATTGGGGTGCATGATGAAGGAAACACATAAGCAAACATGATTAAACTAATCTAAAGCCTGCATCTGCCGCACGATACCTAGCGTCATCAAAGCTTAAACATGGATAACATGCATGAACCCGCAACACGTAACAATCTAGATTTAAACTAATTCGGCTACTATAGGTATAAGATCTACTTATAGGAGCAACATGAAAGCAATAACTCGTTGTAACATGGATAGATCTATAAAAATTAACAAGAGCCGAACCGCGTTAATCTAGATTGGGCAAAAGAGTGTTTGCAAATATGTAAAGATTATCTAATACATGCAACACGATAACTTAATGAATCCAATAGATCTTGCCAAATCTACGAGAGCCGATAACTATCTTGCTTATGCTAAGTATATCGAGAAAACACCCGCCGCACGGTATTTACTTGTAAACAAAAAATAAGTAAAGACTTCTTGATCATCAATCAAGGATCCGCCGCATGATCATTGACAATAAACAAGACTACTTGCATCAGCATCTAAATCCACCGCATGATACTAGACATGATAACAAGGTTGCCAAGACTTACGGAGGTCGACGGATCGATAATTCCTCTCGAAGAACTCGACGACACGACAAAAAGGACTCGAAGTTGACACGGGGCCGGTTGTATTGATTTGGTTGTGAACCCCTTTTACAATAGCTAAGGGCTTATATTTATACCCTAGCTGTGACATGAGTCCTAAGAGGACACGGCTACAAAATATTTAAAGGAAGAAATACAACATTTTTACTTTGGTTTCCTTCGGAGTCTTCATTGCCTTAATTATCGCAGCTATCGTTACTAATTCGGCTCTCACTTGCCGCCTTTGTCGCTCCGATAGAAACCGTCCTTCTTCTGATTAACCGATTGCGCGATCGATCGCCGAATCTGGGAATTAACCGACCACATGGACTTTGCCGAATGCTCTGAGTATCTATCTCCGCCGACTCACTGTGCACTGGCCCACTTGTCATCGTGCAAAAATCCGGTGTTAACACATGCTCCCTCAATTTTGGGATATAAGTCGTTTATTCTGAAATTGACCGCAAGCTTCCTTTTCCCCTTAGGTTTATACTGTTCAACACCGCAACCGCCATCCAAGAAATCCATACTTCAGCATTCTCAAATCTGCATCGAACCCTCAATGGCGACTCAAGACGAGATCCCAGAGGTAAAATTCCAACTCACTTTCTCGTGTATTCGGCAATCCCTGATCGGTTTTCCTGCTTCCCTCCTAACTCATTTGTTTTCTCGATTCCTCTATTTTTCGAAGGAATACAAGGATGAGATTTTGATTCCTTATGCTGCAAACCCTGATTCCTATCTCCTTGGACCCACGGGCAATCCTTACCCAACTGAGGTTATTGAGAAGGAAACCTTGAGGATTCCTTTCAAATCTGGAGTCACCCCGCCAAACCGATGGCCAAACACTTTCAAGACTTGGCCGCTTCCCCCAATAGCCGGATGGCGAAACTGGTACCGAAGGATGTTGGATAAGGCTAGCTGCAGCTGGGACAAGCAAGATATCACCCACTGTCTAGAGTTATCTCTACCGGAAATGCCCAGAAACGAATCCCTCCTGATAGCGGCCTCTCACTTCTGGTCTGATGCTATCAACGCTTTTGTCTTCGGCCATGGTATGATGACTCCCACTTTGGCCGACATATTCATGGTAACTGGCTTGAATGTGTCCAAGCCAGTACACCCTTGTCGGTATAAGGGCAAAAGCAACCAGAGAGCTGTCAAATCCGGAGGTGGATGGGTTGGGTACATTCAAACTTATATGGAAGCAGCTGGTGTTGTGTCTGAAAAAGAAAGCAGAGCTTTTACATTACCTTAAACCATCTTTTTCAGCAATTTTTACCTAATCAGCTAACACTCCTTCCTCTCTCAAGGACACTATCAAGCCGACCACCAGCTACTCCTTCACTGTTGATGACTTCATCAGTGAAAAGGGTGAAGAAGCCACCTCCCAACAAACTTTATCAGCAGAAAATCAAGCTCAATTGCAGGATATAGCTAATCTGTTGCACAAAGACATCAATATCTTGGTCCAAGACTCAGATCAGATAAAGGATATCCTTGAGCTCATCAATCAAGATCTCCCATCTGCCATCAAGGCTACTTTAGAATCTGCAGCTCATCTTGATGATCACTTTGCTGTGGTGAAAAGAGCCAACAAAACATAGCCTCCAGAGCTATCCTGTAAGATAACAGATCTCTGAAGAAACAAGAAGCTAGAGTCCTGCATTCCCAAATTTAGACTGCTAGGAATTTACTGGCAACTCTGGAGCCGGAGCTGAAAACCATGGAGGATGAGAAGATTAGGCTAGAGGCTCAACTAGCCGAATTGAACGCCAAAATCCAATCTCACAAATCCAAGATGCAAGACTTGCCAAATTCCATGGGGGCTGCTTCATCAAAGCTTTCTGCTGTCCTTAAAGAAGATCAACAACTCAAGGCAAAGCTGTCTAGCATCCAGAGTTCTGAAGATGCAGACCAGAGAGTCCTGGACCAGGTCAACCGAATCAAGAATGAAGCCTTAGATTCCATTAGTAAGCTATTGAACCAATAGGAATTTGGCTTGTAATAGGCCAAGCATTGCACATTTTGTTTCTAATCGGATGTTCATTACTGTTTTGCCTCTTATATATTCCTACATGTATGATAGTATAATCGGCTCTGTTATTCTTCCCGATTACAGCATAGCCGATTCACCTCTGGCTTTCAGATAGCTGATCATTTTCAGTTTTAGGGATATAGCCGAGCGACCTTTGATATACTCGAGCCTGGCCCATTCTGGTAACGGCCCACTTGAGAGGGAAAACCCTAGTCTATCGTCTGGGATCCTTACTCGGCTTATAAATAAACCTTTCTTCTTCTACCCCTGTCAATGGTTCCAGTCAAATACTCTCGCCTTCATCTTCACCCTTTCCGTCAAAACCAATCTAGAGGTAAACCCTAACTCACACAGTAACAATGGCGGGAGGCGACAACCGCGGCAAGCGTCCTGCTGAAGGAGCACCCGAAGGGAGCCGAGCATGGCGCAATCGGCAGCGCGGGTAAGAATTAGTTCCTTGCCCCCTTGCATCTTTGCTCTTTGTTTATCCTTCTAGCCCTGATTTCTGTTCCTCATCAGGATCAGTTCCATATCCACCAACCACAACATTCCTTTCCCCATGACGGCAGCAAGTCAGCCGAGGAGTCCATTGCCCGTTTCCTCTGGGTCGTCAGACTCCTACCATTCCATCCCTTGGGACTTGGGTTCGGGTTCAGACACCTCGGACGTCCCCTACACCTCTGTGGAAGCGGTCGCCTTCAAGGGTGAAAGAGGCGAGGCCCACACCGAGTTGGAGAAGACCTCCAAACAATATGGCATCGACCAACTCGAGTGGGAGGACCAGCGGAAGCAACTCTGCGACGCCATTACGGGTTAGCCAAAGCAATCTTGTTCGACCTTTTCTTTTCTGATCTTGTATGGTTACCCGATTCGTATGTTTGTTCAGCGCTTTCTACAGAGAATGAGTGCCTGAAAGCCGTGGCATACAGGATCGCCGACAAGATCAATGCTCAAGAAGAGACCGCCGAGGCACACCTTGACAATGCGGATGACCGCATCAATCAAGTCGCCATCCATGGCGTGCACCACAGCGTATCTTTGGGGCTGTCGGCAATGACTACCCAGCGCGGTGAGGACTTTTCCGTCCAGCCAACCGGCTTTCATGGTCAAGGGCCCCCGGAGGATGTTGAAGGCATCGATGACCTCCTGGAGAGCTATGAAGATCACGCAACTGCACTTGCTGAAATCACAGACGCCCAGACTGACCTCAACAAGCTATTCGAGGAGTAGTTTGTAACTAGGGACCCCATGTAAAAACCTATTCTGTGAAATATTTATGAACTCTGCTGGTTTCCTTCTCTTGAATCTTTCTCAGAATGGTTAACCCAAAGAATGCTTGCATTGATGTGTTTATATTTTGTTCTAAAGGCGACACATGCCGTGTCGGCTATTTTCTGAACTTTTCCACAAAATTTTTTCGACTAAAGGCGATATCTCTGTATCGGCTATCTGTGCATAAGTTTCTTTAAGTCCGTTTATGCACCAACCTCAACACTGGGATGAAATATCTTAAGAAACCTTCCATTGATAGCTCTAGAGAATTCTTCTCCCAATAGAGTTTTCAAGATATACGCATTGCCATACGCTCACCTTACCACTCGAAAAGGTCCTTCCCAATTTGGAGACCATTTGCCGAACGCTTTGTCCTTTGTCCCGATCGGCAATACAGTTTTCCAAACCAAATCTCCTTCTACGAATTGTTTTTCCTTAACCTTCTTGTTATAATATCTGGCAACACGTGCTTTATTTTTCTCAATATTTTCCAATGCTTTGAGACGAACTAAATGCAACTCTTCCAATTCGTCCATCATCAGACTCTTGTAATCTTCTTTCCTCAAATCGTTTTGCAATGTAACCCGTCTTGATCCTGATTGTAATTCCCATGGCAGCACAGCATGATGCCCATAAACCAACTCATAGGGAGACGCTTGAGTAGATCCATGGCAAGCCATTCGGTAAGCCCACAAAGCCTCGTTAAGAACCGAATGCCACTTCTTCGGCTTTTCCTCAATTTTCTTCTGAATAATTTTGATCATGATCTTATTTGATGCTTTAGCCTGGCCATTGGCTTGTGCATAATAAGGAATAGAATTGTACAATTTGATTCCCATCTCCTCGGCAAAATCACAAAACTCGGCTGAAGTAAACTGACTCCCTTGATCTGTTGTTATGGTTTGAGGGATCCCGAATCTGTGAATTATATGCTCCTTAACAAAATTGACCATGTTTTCTGATGTGACCTTTTTCAGGCGAATAGCTTCAACCCACTTTGTAAAATAATCTGTAGCCAAGAGCATAAACTTATGTCCTTTGCTAGAAGGAGGATGAATTTGACCGATCAAATCTATGCCCCATCCTCTGAACGGCCAAGGCTTGACAATTGGGTTCAAGGCCGACGCTGGGGCTCTCTGAATATTACCGAATCTCTGACAGTCTTGACACCCTTTGTAATATTCAAAACAATCCTCAAGCATGGTTGGCCAAAAATAACCAGTCCTCCTTATTATCTATTTCATCCGGTAAGCCGACTGATGTGCACCACATACTCCTTCATGCACTTCATACATTAGCTTTCTGGACTCCTCTTGATTCAAACATTTGAGGAGCACTCCATCCATGGACTTGTAGTACAACTGGTCATCAAGGAGCATGAACTTGATAGCCTTATATCTGAGTTTTCAGGAAACTTTCTATGATGGATTTTTCAAATAATCGGCAATTTCGTTTCTCCAGTCATTAATTACCCGATCTTCATCCAAAGCATGAATTTCATCAGCAATTTCGTTTATCCAGTCATTAATTACCCGATCTTCATCCAAAGCATGAATTTTCTGATCCTCTCGGTATCCCAAAGCACTTTGAGCTAGTTTGTTTGCTTCTTCATTCTGCCCCCTAGGGATATGATGCAAGGTGGCTACCTGGAAACGCTTTAGAAGCTCTCGTCACTCTTCATAATATCCCTTTAACATATCACTCTTGCACTCATATTGGCCGATTAGTTGGTTAATTACCAGCTCAGAATCCCCGAAAACCTCAACCGCAACAGCCTTTATTTCGACAAGCAGTCGGAGCCCTTTAAGCAATGCCTCATATTCTGCTTGATTGTTAGTAACCAAGAATCCTATAGGGATGGCATACTAAAAGGTCAAACCTCTGGGAGAAATCAAGAGAACACCAGCCCCACCACCTTTGCTACAAGATGAACCATGAAAAAACAAAGTCAAAGGTGCAATGGTCACCATCTTAGCAGACGGATCACGGTGTTGGGTAACAAAATCAGCAATAACCTGACCTTTTACTGCTTTTGCCGATTCGTACCTTAAATCAAATTCTGACAGAGCTAAAATCCATTTGCCAATTCTTCCAGTTAAAATTGGCATCAATAACATGTGTTTTATCACATCGAACTCAGAAACTACTACACATTCGGCATTCAACAAATAATGTCGAAGCTTAGTACATGAGTAAAACACACATAAACAAAGCTTTTCTATAGCCAAATACCTTGTCTCTGGATCTAGCAGTTTCTGGCTAAGGTAAGCTATTACTCTCTCTTTCCCTTCGAACTCTTGCATGAGGGCCGACCCTATTGTCAGGTTGTCGGCCGCCACGTACAACTTAAAAGGCTTGTCAAGCTGCGGAGGTACCAACACGGGTGGTGCCTTCATGTATTCTTTGATCTCATCAAAAACCTTTTTTTGTACGTCACCCCACACAAACTCTTTATCTTTTTTAAGCTTCAATAGTGGAGAGAAGGGCAACACGCTTTCTGACAAGTTAGATATGAATCTTCTCACAAAATTAATCTTGCCCAGCAATGATTGCAACTCTGTGAGATTGGTTGGAGGTACCGCCTTGTCCATTGCTTCCATGCCCTTCTTGCTGACTTCGATCCCTCCTTTATGGACTAGAAAACCCAAAAAGTCACCAGCCAAGACTCGAAAGGCACACTTATTCGGGTTCATCCTCAAACCATGCTTCCTAGTGCACTCCAAGGTCTTCCTCAAATCGGCCAAATGCCCTTCATGGTTTCTAGACTTGACCACCACGTCATCAATATAGATTTTCACAATCTTGCCGATCAACTCGTGAAAGATGTAGTTCATAGCTCTTTGATAGGTTGCACCGGCATTCTTCAAACCGAAAGTCATGACAATCCATTCAAACAAACCAATATGACCAGGGCATGTGAAGGTTGTCTTCGAAATATCCTCTATTTCCATGAAGATCTGGTTATAACCAGCATTACCATCCATGAAGCTGATGAATTCATAACCAGCCGACGCATCGACGAGCAGATCGGCAACTGACATCGGGTAACCATCCATAGGAGTAGCTTTGTTGAGATTTCTAAAATCAATGCAGACCCTCCTCTTTCCATTTTTCTTGTATACCGGGACTATGTTTGAAACCCAATCTGCATATCTGCATGGCAGAATGAAGTCTGCCTCCAATAATCTTTCAACTTCCTTCTTTAAATCGGCCATTACCTCCTCTTTGTAAATCTTCCGGGGAGGTTGTTTGAAAGGACGGTATCCAGGCTTGATCGGCAATTTATGCTCAACGATAGAACGATCCAGCCCTGGCATCTCTATATAATCCCACGCGAAACAATCTTTGAATTCTTTTAGTAGGTCTATCAGCTTCAACCTATGCTCTTGGTCTAAATTTGCACTGATAAACATCGGCCTTGGTTTGACATTATCACCAACATTTATCTCATCCAGCTTATCGGCCGACATGAAGCCACGTCCCAGCTTCCCTTCGCTGTCATCGATCGTGTTCCCCATTAAAAATTACTCTCAGAGCCGACTGCTTGGATCGGCTGTTAGCCCTTGCAGGAGACATTCACAGGACCTTCTCCCCAAATCTTTCTAGAGTAACGATTGAAGCCATCATACTCCCAGTAGACAGGCTCTGTGGCAGCAACACTTACCGAATCATCGACCTGAACAATCTCAACATCATCTCCAACCCATTGAATGAGAGCCTGATGCATGGTTGAAGGTATGCAGTAGTTAGCATGGATCTAGTCTCTTCCTAGTAGCAGACTATATGCCCCCTTGCCATCTATGACAAAGAAGGTAGTGATCAGAGTCATTGATCCAATCATCAACTCGACGTGTACTGCCCCTGAGTGTCGGAAGGGTTACTAGCAAAGTCTCTGAGTACCAAGTCGGTCTTCAACAACTCCCCATTGGTCATTCCGAGGTTCCTGAAGGTAGTATACAGCATGATATTGATGGTAGCTCCTCCATCCACCAGCATCTTGGTCAGGGGCTTGCCATTGATGTATCCCTTCACGTAAAGCGCCTTCAAGTGTCGATGTCTGGTCGGTTTATCGAACACTGCTTGTTGAGTCAGGACAAGCTGGGCCATTAGGTTCTAATACTCGTTCTCATCATCACCTGAAGACACTTCATATTGGATATCTTGGTCTTCAGGAGCTATAAATTATGATGGAATGAAGAAGGCCATGTACGTATCAGCCGAACGGTCGTATCCATTGGATCTTCCCTTAGGATGCCATGTCGGTTTCTGTTCGGCAGTCACTTGCTCTAGCTCTCTGTTCCTCAAGCGTTGCACCCTCCTTTTTGGATCTTCTTCAGACCTGGTGGACACCATTGCCCATTCTGCCATGCATACTCCCGGTGCTCTTGCTCCTTAGAACGAACCCACTCTTGATCGGCAAACCTTTTACCTTGCCGATCCTCTGAGTCGCCTATTTTTAAACGCTGATCGTCCCCAGGAGCGTGTGCTCCAAGTATTTCATGGACTGGACGGCGGTTGACCCGATACTGCCTATACCCTCAATACCGATCACTGCATTTGGGGCAATTATCTCTAGTAGGCAGCTTTAGGCCTGCATTCCAACAATGTTTGAAAAACGAGCATCCCCAATGAGACTGCTCCTGCTCTCTCAAGCGCTCTTGTTCCCTCTAATACACTTCTTCCTCATGCCTCTTACGTTCCTCTATGAACCTATGCTCCTCATAATGCAGTCGCCTCTGATACAGCTCTTGCTCCTGTTGCCATTTGTTTAATAGGATCCGCATTGTGACCTTGGGTCTGGAAGCTTCCCTTGTTTCAGTTTGGCTACTCTGGAACTGTCCTTGTTGCCGAAGCTCCTCATCTGTAATCTGCCGATTAGGGTCAACAACACCAGTCTTCTTCACTCTATCTGAGGTTAGCACTTTCATATCGCCCTTTCCCTTGGAGTCTTCCACGACAACCATATTCATAGAGAAGGATACTGTGTTCTATGCAAAAGGGTTAGCGTCAATCTTCATCTTGCCGTCAAACTTCAAATGTCCCTCCTGAATAGCTTTCTGGATCTTCATTCTGAACACATGGCAATCATTAAAGGCATGAGAATTGATGTTGTGGTAGCCGCAAAATCTCTTGTCCTTTACTCTTTCAGGACGCAGCATAGGGTGCCCCTCAGGCAACTTGATGCGTCCTTCCCTGAGCAATAACTCGAACAACTTGTCTGATTTGGATACATCAAAGTTGTAAGTACCTTTCTGCTGCCTCAACCATCGCTGATTGACTTGAGTAGGTTCCTTTGCCCAGACCAGTTCAGCTGCGGCGACCTCATCCTCGTCTTCGAACTCCGTTGCCTCTTCCAGGAAACTCTGATATACTGTACTTGCCATATCACCTTTCTGAAAACGGTTGTCTCTTTTGAACCCTTGAGCCTGGTTACTCATCATCGCCAAACGTTGTGACAACTGACCAAAGTCCTCGAAGTTCATGCTGAACAACTTTTCTTTGATGTTCGGCTGCATGCCCGCCACTGCCATCCCCGGCAACTGGTCATCTAGTAAATTCAGAGAATAGCAGAGGTTTTTGGTTTCCCTGAACCTGCGGAGGTACTCTTGGGGCGTCTCATGAGCCTTCTATCTCAAGCCCATAAGATCGACTAGCTTCTTCTCATTGGTGCCTGCGAAGAAGTACGCATGGAATTTCTGCTCTAAATCCGCCCAACTGCCGATGGAGTTTGCCGGCAGAGACGCGAACCACGTGAAAGCTGGTCCTGTCAGAGACAAAGGGAAATATCGAATCCTCCAAGCATCATATGTGGATGCTTCTCCCAGTTGCATCAAGTATCGACTGATGTGTTCTATAGTGCTGGTGTCATATTGGCCAGAAAACTTGGTCAGATCTGTGGGAGCCTTAACCCTTGGAGGGAGAGCCACTCGGTTGTACCATTCTGGATAAGGGGACTTGTACGCATACGATTGGTTCTTCGGCTTTAAGCCAAACTGATTCTTCATCATGTCTGCCATCCTATCCATGATGAGATCAACACTAGAATTAGGAGCTCCACATGCATGCCCTTCAAAAGGCAGCCCTGCTGGGTTTTCGTATCCCGGATTCGGGAGAGCATTGATGGCGCTGTAATCGGCAAACTCTTGATATCCTCCCACATACATATTTTTCTGCAGTCTGTTCGCTACTGGAGACACCTTGGAAGCGGAATGTGGGATGTCCCCTGTCATGCCGAACGTGAGCTGGCTGTAGGTTGGTTGCTGATGAGGAAGCAATCCCCTTGGTTAATGCCAGATGCTCGACCATCCTCAGCCTCTTTCTCCTGACGCTTTGGTACATTGAACAACGTCGGTCCTTGCATCGGACCAGCAAACTCCTCAAAGCACTTGTCAATTGCCGGACCGAATGTATTAACCATGATTGAGCGAAAGGTATTCAGGAAAGCGGTGTGATGGTTCCTAATAGTATCGCTTACGGCCTTGTGAACCACTTCAACCACTTTCTGCGCGTCCTCTTCTTCACTGTAGTCAGTCTGATGTGGGAGGAGAGTTCTCAGGAGGGACTGCTTCTGAAAAATCTTGCTGCTTTTGTTCCTTGAGAAGGACAGCAAGCACTTGTCCCGAAACTCACCGCACGCCTTCTGAACCGCAGCCCTCATCTCCTCAGGCAATTCCTCAATGGTCACATTCAGAATCTCTGCATTGTCGATTTCAGGCATCTTGAAAATATGGTGTGTCCCACCGAGCGTGCCAAAAAGTGTGTTGACACAAAAAGTGACGTACTATGTCTCACACACAGCAAGCCGGAAAGCGTGGCTTCAATCGGGTGCCCGGATGCTTCGAGAACCGAAAACGTGCCAGTTAGTTTGACCTGAAACTAACAAGGGATGAAAATCATTAGATATAAACTGGAACGTGCCGGATAAGACTAGACAGTTCCATATGTAGGGCCCTGAAGCCACTTACGACGACATACAACTATGAAAGCTATCTGCCAACAGAGTATATACAGATCATTCGGCTAAAGCAAAGAGCACGTGGCACTCTGATTGCCGAATATGCATGCATGGGAAAAAGTACGTATGAATAAATCAAATATCTGAAAGTTAAAGCATAACCAAGCTCAGCAATCAGCCGAATTGGGGTGCATGATGAAGGAAACACATAAGCAAACATGATTAAACTAATCTAAAGCCTGCATCTGCCGCACGATACCTAACGTCATCAAAGCTTAAACATGGATAGCATGCATGAACCCGCAACACGTAACAATCTAGATTTAAACTAATTCGGCTACTATAGGTATAAGATCTACTTATAGGAGCAACATGAAAGCAACAACTCGTTGTAACACGGATAGATCTATAAAAATTAACAAGAGCCGAACCGCGTTAATATAGATTGGACAAAAGAGTGTCTGCAAATATGTAAAGATTATCTAATACATGCAACACGATAACTTAATGAATCCAATAGATCTTGTCAAATCTACAAGAGCCGATAACTATCTCGAGCAAAACATACTTAGCCGATAACTATGCTAAGTATATCGAGCAAACACCCACCGCACGATATTTACTTGTAAACAAAACATAAGTAAAGACTTCTTGATCATTAATCAAGGATCCGCCGCACGATCATTGACAATAAACAAGACTACTTGCATCAGCTTCTAAATCTACCGCATGATACTAGACATGATAACAAGGTTGCCAAGACTTACGGAGGTCGACGGATCGATGAATCCTCTTGAAGAACTCGACGACACGACAAAAAGGACTCGAAGTTGACACAGGGTCGGTTGTATTGATTTGGTTGTGAACCCCTTTTACAATAGCTAAGGGCTTATATTTATACCCTGGCTGTGACATGAGTCCTAATTGGACACGACTACAAAATATTTAAAGGAAGAAATACAACATTTTTACTTTGGTTTCCTTTGGAGTCTTCATTGCCTTAATTATCGTAGCTATCATTACTAATTCGGCTCTCACTTGCCACCTTTGTCGCTCCGATAGAAACCGTCCTTCTTCTGATTAACCGATTGCGCGATCGATCGCCGAATCTGGGAATTAACTGACCGCATGGACTTTGCCAAATGCTCTGAGTATCTATCTCTGCTGACTCACCGTGCACTGACCCACTTGTCATCATGCAAAAATCCGGTGTTAACATGTCATTTTATCCAGGACTTTTCTAAAATAGCTAAGCCCATGACGAGGTTATCTCAGAAAAACAAGAAGTTCGAATGGAGCCTAGAATGTGAAACAACGTTCCGTACCTTGCGGACACTATTGACCAATGCACCGGTATTGGCACAACCAAATATGGAGGAACCTTTTGATGTGTTTTGCGATGCATCAACCATTGGATTGGGATGTGTGTTGATGCAAAATGGAAGAGTCATTGCTTATGCATCACGTCAACTTCGACCTCATGAGGAGAATTACCCAACGCATGACTTGGAACTAGCAGCAGTCGTGCATGCTCTAAAAATATGGAGACATTACCTAATGGGTAATTCGTGCCACATCTTCACAGATCATAAAAGTTTGAAGTATCTGTTTACCCAGGCTGAATTGAATATGAGACAGAGGAGATGGTTAGAGTTAATCAAGGATTATAACCTAGAAGTGCATTACCATCCTGGAAAAGCGAATGTTGTAGCAGATGCTTTGAGCCGCAAATCTCATTGCAACTTGTTGCAACCCTTCTTAGAAGATGGATTTGATCTCATGCATCCTGTTGTGCTAAATAATATCGTTATCCAATGTACCTTGGATAGTGATATCATCGAGGGGCAGAAATTAGACAAAGAGCTTATGCAAATCAAACAAAGGTTGGAAATCAGTGAATCTCTCAACTTTAGAACAGATGAGCAAGGAGTCCTTTGATTCAATCCACGTTTGGTAGTACCTAAGAATCGAGTCTTGCGAGAAAGGATTCTCAGTGAAGCACATAACTCGAAGTTATCGATCCACCCTGGTAGTAGCAAGATGTATCATGACTCAGGACAAGGTATTGGTGGTCTAAGATGAAGCAAGATCTTGCAGAATTTGTCGCGAAGTGCGATACATGTTGTCGCATTAAGGCAGTACACATGAAACCTGCCAGTTTTCTACAACCGTTATCTATACCTGAGTGGAAGTGGGAAGATATCAGTATGGACTTCATCACAGGGTTACCTACCACTCAGAAAGGAAATGATTCTATATGGGTTATCGTTGATCGCTTAACCAAGGTAGGTCACTTCATACCAGTCAAGGTTACCTACCGACCTCATCAATATGCAGAATTATATGTATAGAATATCTTAAGGTTGCATGGTATTGAAGAATCATGGCCCTATTGGTTTCGGTGATTAACAACAATTAGCGATTATTATGGCTAACGTGTGTTTTGCAGAGGCTATGCATAGCTTAGCTATAGTGATCAACATGAATGAGAATCAATGGTTATCACTTAGCCCTCAAGATGGATATCGTTTCGGATTTCAAAGAGACATTATGAAGACCCTAGAATGATAGGCTAAGTGCCATAAGGTGATGAAGGGCACTTAGAAATAGATAGGGCTTCTATTTGATCTTTGATCGTACTATGAAGAGGGGTTGAGACTAGTAGCTTGACTTAGGAGAGCTTCATGACTTAGGTGTGGTGCACACTTGACTTCCTTAGCTCTAAGCAAGCCTATGGTGACCGTAAGATATCCTAGAATAACTTCCATATTCATCGCGACGAAAACTAAAGTTGAGGGAGCTATTTTCTGAGCGTCGGACGCTGAGGTCCAGGGCACCGGACACTGTCCGGCGCGCCAGACGCTTGTGCCGGACGATGACGTATGCACGCCCTAGCGTCCGGCGGCATTACATAGAGCTCCAGAGCCATCCATTTTGATTACGCTCCAGACCATTGCAAGTGGTCCGGTGGTCAAGTCCCGGGAAACCGCCTGACTACTCAGAGCGTCGGACCAGAGCCTTTGGTCCGACGGTGAGCGTCGGACGGGTTGTCCGAAGCCTGTGTGCTTACCGTTTTTGGAGAGGGAGTTTCTCAATGAGCGTCGGACCAGGTGTGATAGTCCGACGGTGAGCGTCGGACTGGTAGTCCGGAGCCTCGGCACTTACTGTCTATTTTTGTTGGGAATATGCCCTAGAGGTAATCATAGAGATGATGTATTCCTGGTATCCATGACATGTTATGAATATCCATTAACGACAACTTGTATCGATTAGCAATTATGTGAATTGCTTGTGAAACTCTTTTACTTGTATGGTTATTATAAAAGTTGTCCCTTATCGGAGTTCGTGCAAGAATGCACATGAATATTAGATCAACACATTATTAGTTGATGACTATGTTTCACAAGTCATGGACATGAGATGTCAAACTAATAATGTGGGCACATGTAGGACATGGTGTTGGACAGACTCGACATGAGATTGTCTCTATACACATCGTGTACGTTATTTCCTTAGACCTGAGATTGTCGTATGTACTCAAGATGTGAAACGACCTACCCTAGGACTACCAAACGCTACTCTGTGACTGGGTAGTTATAAAGGTAGCTTTCGGGTTTGTCAGGAAACATGCTGTGAGACATAGTCAATCAAGATGGAATTTGCCACTCTCCATATGAGAGAGATATCACTGGATCACTCAAATGATTAGCTCATGAAATGCATGGCCGTGTTTGGGTTAAGTGTTAACCCACGAGTTGAACCAAATATCATGAGGCAAAGGAATAACATGTATATTGTATTGTGGTGGTTCGTCTGATATGATCATAGCGTATGCATAGGAGTTGACACGCCTTGCTAGAGGCCCCTATCAACTATTGGTCGAGTAAGAGTACTTGGGCCATGTCTATGTGTGCGTAAGCCCATAGGGTCGCACGCTTAAGGGGCTAGAAGCCTAATTCGGGTTGGACCCGAATTAGACTAGGTTTAGGATTGCTAATGGGCCTCCAACGTGGGAGCTCATTAGGACGCCTATATACGAAAGGGGTGGGCGCGGGGCGAGATACTCACGTCCTTTGGCAGCCGCCGTCACCCTCCCCACGCTCGCGCCTAGTACTCCTCGCGGACCTAGTAGTCCAGAGGGGTGACGCTTCTTCCCTGCACGTGTGGGATTCCTCGGAGGTGATGCATCTGGAGCACAAGGATGAACCGCAAGAAGGAGACGTTGAGACGGACGACCTCGCAACTGCACGGCACTGCTGTGATGCGCACGACTACATCAAGTCGCTTCGCTGCACCTGCGCGTCTAGTGGTAACCCCGTGATCTATAACTAGCACTAGTTCCTGATTTATGGGGTAGAAATTTTTTTTTTCTGGCTAGCGTAGCAACCTTATAATCCTACAGTGGTATCAGAGACGTTAGTTGCCTCGTTATACATTCGGGTGTGTGCATATGAAGATATGAATGGTTTTGGATCAATCTCTGATCATGGTTCGTGATCTTGCCACGTTGGTATTGTAGCGATCTACTCGTACCAGTCGGGATTACGCCATCCGAGTTAAGTGATACATGTAAACCCAATTACGGTGAGTTGGAGATCAATAAGATTGATTGAATCGGACCTAGGTCAAGTTCCAAGCGCATGAGATGCGGAGGCGGCGGCGGATTGGATCCGCCGTCGGAGGGAAATTTGCAGAAAAGTGTTGTTCGGTAAAACGACCATAACTTTTGCATACGACCTCAGAACGAGAAAAACCTTAAACGAAAATCGTGCGCCAAAGAATTTTGGTGGTTTTGGCGAAAATTAGATTTGCGAAATTTGGCCCAGAAAATTGAGTTTTTGGCGTTTTAAGTTTAGACGTCGGAATCGGTTAACTCTGTTTTGCAGGTATTCGTGATTGGTATAGCCTTTATGTGTATGTGATGCATGTATGTAATTAATTCATGGCTTGCGCGTCATGATTAAGACAGTATGGCTGGAGCCACATATATTGTCAATTCATATGTAATGGCCTGCGTGCCAATCTGTGATGATCCTACGACTATGTAATTTTATTTCACTATGTTACGGTAGTGATAGATAGTCTTGGTGGACTCATCACGGAGGATGGCAAACTTCAATCATGGAGATGGCGATCACCATGATGAACAGATTGATGGAGATGGAGATCTCCAAAGGAATAATGGGCTATACCAAGTCAAATCTGTGTTTATGTTGTTCTTACGATGTTCTACTTTCACGTGCAATAATGTTTTTGTCTACATATGCGGTAGTGAAGTAGAACGATCCCTCAACAATGTTTAAGTCATAATGCTTCCCCAAACCTTGCACTGTCACGTGTCTCGTACGATCGGTGGCAGGTCTATGAAATTAGGGTGCTACTGGTTTTCCTTGACTAGATAGGTTTGTGTCGGACACTTACAAGCAGAAGGTTTGGCTACTTGAACAAGGTTATCCTAACGGTTAGGGACCTTGGAGCATTAGTTGTTGGTCACACAAGCATAGAGATGCCACCCAAAAACAAGAGTCATATGTGATATGATTAGCAAGGAGTTGCTTACCTATCTACCATGTCTCCTAGGGGTGATGCTAAAGCTCATTAGTAGACTTGTTAGTTGCGGGTCTTGAATCACTAAGTTTCAATAGAGGGATATTGATTTTAGTGGGAGTAGATTCTATTAAAAGTTTAATATGATTTACTCTGTCTTGGATACATTGTCTTAGTATTTTGCATTACTTTTGTTGTAGATGGCTCCCAGTAATCAACCATTTACTTTGCGTTCAATTCTTGAGAAAGATAAGTTGAATGGAACAAACTATGCGGATTAGATCCACAACCTGAGAATTGTTCTCAGGGCTGAGAAAAAGGAAGATGTTCTAGAACCCCATTACCAGATGAGCCTGCTGATAATGCACCTGCTGCAGAGAAAACCGCTTGCAAGAAAGCATGTGATGCTGATCTTGAAGTGGGTTGCCTTATGCTCGTTTGCATGGAGCCAGATCTCCAGATGCAATTTAATAATAATCATGCAGCGTACGATATGATCGTGACGCTTAATGATATGTTTCAGACTCAAGCCAGGACTGAAAGGTTCAATGTTTCCAAAGCTTTTGTCGAAACCAAGCTTGCAGAAGGCGCAGCAGTTGGCCCACATGTGATCAAGATGGTTGGTCACACTCAGAGTTGGAGAAGCTAGGCTTCCCAATGGGCCCAGAGTTGGCCACTGATTTCATACTTGCGTCTCTTCCGCCTAGCTATGGGAACTTCATTTTGAACTACCATATGCTTGGGGCGGAGAAGGGCTTGAATGAATTGTGTGGCATGCTTAAAACAGCAGAAGCTGATATCGAGAAAGGTGCTGGCAGTAGCCATGTGATGGCAGTCCAAAACAAGCCTAACTTTAAGAAGAGGGCTTGGAAGAAGAAGAGGGCGATGGCTAAAGATCAGATCTCTAAGCCAAACCCTCCTCCTGCGCCCAAGGCTGTTGGACAAGCTGTTGAAGCTAAATGCTTTCATTGTAATGGGAAAGGTCACTGGAAAAGGAACTGCAAGTTATACTTGGAATCCTTGAAGGATGGCGGTGGTAAAGGTACTCCCGCTGCTTGTACACTTGGTGTTTATGTTACAGACATTTTTCTCGTTGATTCTTATATTAATTCTTGGGTATTTGATACCGGATCGGTTGCTCATATTTGCAATACGATGCAGGGAATGATAAGAAGTAGAAGCGTGAAAAGAGGAGAAGTTGATTTCCGCGTGGGCAACAATGCAAGAGTTGCTGCGTTGAGCGTTGGGACGATGCAACTTCACCTCCCGTCAGGATTTATCATGGAATTGAATAATTGTTATTTTGTTCCTAGTTTAAGTCGAAACATTGTGTCACCTTCATGTTTGATGAAGGATGGTTATTCATTTGCGAGTAAAGACAATGGTTGTGTGATCTCAAAGAATGACATGTTTGTGGCTTTTGCATCCATTGTGAATGGGTTGTTTATTTTAAATCTTGATGATGAACCTATCTGTAATATTAATGCTAAAAGGCCTCGGCTTAATGAGTTAAGTCCTACTTATATGTGGCATTGTCGTTTAGGTCATATAAGTGAGAATCGCATGAAGAGGCTCCATTCAGATGGGCTTCTAACTTCGTTTGATTTTGAATTATACGAGACATGTGAGGCTTGCCTATTGGGTAAGATGATCAAGTTGCCTTTCACAAGTTTTCCTGAGAGGGCGGCAGACTTATTGGAACTTGTACATACTGATGTATGTGGACCAATGAGTACGATAGCTAGAGGCGGATTTCAATACTTAATAACCTTCACTGATGATTTTAGTAGATATGGATATATCTACTTAATGAAACATAAGTCTGAAACATTTGAAAAGTTCAAAGAATTTTAGAATGAAGTAGAGAATCAACGTGGCAAGAAAATTAAAGCCTTGCAATCTGATCGTGGAGGCGAATATTTGAGCCATGAGTTTAGCAATCATCTAAAGAGTTGTGGAATTGTTCCACAGCTTACGCCACCTGGAATGCCTCAGAGAAACGACGTATCCGAGCGACGTAATCGGACTTTGTTGGACATGGTTCGGTCTATGATGAGCTAGTCAGACCTACCACTCTCGTTTTAGGGATATGCTCTAGAAACAGCCGCTTTCACATTGAATAGGGTATCGTCTAAGTCCGTAGTTAAGACACCATATGAGATATGGACTGGTAAGAGTCCCAGTTTGTCTTTTCTAAAGATTTGGGGTTGTGAAGTTTATGTCAAACGACTTATGTCGGATAAACTAACACCCAAGTCGGACAAATGCTTTTTTGTGGGATATCCAAAGGAAAGTTTAGGATATTACTTCTACAACCGATCAGAGGGCAAAGTGTTTGTTGCTCGGAACGGTGTCTTCTTAGAGAAAGAGTTTCTACATAAAGAGAAGAGTGGACAAAAGGTGTATCTTGAAGAAATTCAAGATGAGCCAATAGGGGATAACTCTATGAGTGATGCTAATGTAGCAGAACAAGTTGAGATACCTGTGGCAAGAGAAACACCACCACAACTACAAAGGTCGGCAAGAATTTGTGAGGCTCATGGGGAAGTGTTATTGTTAGACGATGACGAACCCGCGACTTACGCGGAAGCAATGACGGACCCAGATTCCGAGGAATGGCAAAGTGCCATGAGATCCGAGATAGATTCCATGGGAGAAAATCAAGTTTGGAACTTGGTTGACCCGCCTGATGGGGTTAAACCCATAGAGTGCAAATGGGTCTATAAAAAGAAAAAAGATATGGATGGAAACGTTCACGTCTATAAAGCTCGACTTGTTGCAAAGGGTTTTCGGCAAGTTCAAGGAGTTGACTACGACGAGACATTCTCGCCGGTAGCGATGCTTAAATCTATCCGGATCATTCTAGCAATTGCTGCTTATTTCGATTATGAGATTTGGCAGATGGATGTTAAAACAGCCTTTCTAAATGGAAATTTGGAAGAGGGCATGTATATGATACAACCCGAAGGCTTTGTTGATCCTAAAAATGCTGGAAAAATATGCAAGCTAAAGAAATCCATTTATGGATTAAAGCAAGCATCTCGGAGTTGGAATATTCGTTTTGATGAAGTGATCAAAGGGTTTGGCTTTTGTTAGAATGAAGAAGAACCTTGTGTTTACAAGAGGGAAAGTGGGAGCGTTGTTGTATTTCTAATCTTGTATGTGGATGACATACTATTGATTGGGAATGACATTCCTATGTTGCAATCCGTAAAGACTTTACTGAATAATAGTTTTTCTATGAAGGATTTAGGAGAAGCAACATACATTTTGGGCATTAAGATCTATAGAGATAGATCAAAGAGGCTTATAGTATTAAGCCAAGATACATACATTGACAAGGTGTTGAAACGGTTCAACATGGAACAATCCAAGAGAGGGTTCTTGCCTATGTCACATGGTATGCGTTTTAGCGAGAAGCAGTGTCCTACGACAGCTGATGAGCAGAAGCGCATGAGTAAGGTTCCATATGCTTCGGCCGTTGGTTCCATTATGTACACCATGATATGTACTCGCCTAGATGTCTCATATGCTCTAAGTGTTGCAAGCAGGTACCAAGCTAATCCAGGTGAGAGTCACTGGACGCTTGTTAAAAACATCCTTAAGTACTTGAGAAGGACTAAAGATGTGTTCCTAATCTATGGAGGTGAGGAGGAGCTCGTTGTAAATGGTTACACCGATGCCAGCTTCCAAACTGACGTGGATGATTCACAATCTCAATCAGGTTTTGTGTTCACAATAAATGGTGGTGTTGTAAGCTAGAAGAGTTCCAGGCAGGAGACGGTAACCGATTCTACAACAGAAGCCGAGTACATTGCAGCTTCTGTTGCTGCAAAGGAAGGTGTTTGGATGAGGAGGTTTCTCATCGAGCTTGGCATGGTTCCAAATGTGTCTCGCCCATTGAATCTGTATTGTGATAACAATGGGGCGATAGCGCAGGCTAAGGAGCCTAGGAATCACCAAAAGAACAAACATGTACTGCGGAAGTTTCATCTCATTCGAGAGTTCGTCGGTCGAGATGAGATCAAGATGTGCAAAATACATACAGATTTGAATGTTGCAGATCCTTTGACAAAGGCTCTTCCACAGCTCAAGCATGAGGCGCACGTGAAAGCTATGGGTATTAGATATCTTTGAGATTAGCTCTAGTGCAAGTGGGAGACTGTTGGGAATATGCCCTAGAGGTAATCATAGAGATGATGTATTCCTTGTATCCATGACATGTTATGAATATCCATTAAACACAACTTGTATCGATTAGCAATTATGTGAATTGCTTGTGAAACTCTTTTACTTGTATGGTTATTATAAAAGTTATCCCTGATCGGAGTTCATGCAAGAATGCACATGAATATTAGATCAGCACATTATTAGTTGATGACTATGTTTCACAAGTCATGGACATGAGATGTCAAACTAATAATGTGGGCACATGTAGGACATGGTGCTGGACAGACCCGACATGAGATTGTCTCTATACAATCGTGTACGTTATGTCTTTAGACCCGAGATTGCCGTATGTACTCAAGATGTGAAATGACCTACCCTAGGACTACCAAACGCTACTCCATGACTGGGTAGTTATAAAGGTAGCTTTCGGGTTTGTCAGGAAACATGCTGTGAGACATAGTCAATCAAGATGGAATTTGCCACTCTCCATATGAGAGAGATATCACTGGATCACTCAAATGATTAGATCATGAAATGCATGGTTGTGCTTGGGTTAAGTGTTAACCCACGAGTTGAACCAAATATCATGAGGCAAAGGAATAACATGTATATTGTATTGTGGTGGTTCGTCTGATATGATCATAGCGTATGCATAGGAGTTGACACGCCTTGCTAGAGGCCGCTATCAACTATTGGTCGAGTAAGAGTACTTGGGCCATGTCTATGTGTGCGTAAGCCCATAGGGTCGCACGCTTAAGGGGCTGGAAGCCTAATTCGGGTTGGACCCGAATTAGACTAGGTTTAGGATTGCTAATGGGCCTCCAACGTGGGAGCTCATTAGGACGCCTATATAAGCAAGGGGTGGGCGCGGGGCGAGATACTCACGTCCTTTGGCAGCCGCCGTCGCCCTCCCCATGCTCGCGCCTAGTACTCCTCGCGGACCTAGCAGTCCAAAGGGGTGACGCTTCTTCCCTGCACATGTGGGATTCCTCGGAGGTGCTGCATCTGGAGCACAAGGACGAACTGCGAGAAGGAGACGTTGAGACGGACGACCTCGCAATTGCACGGCACTGCTGCGATGCGCACGACTACATCAAGTCTCTTCCGCTGCACCTGCGCGTCTAGTGGTAACCCCATGATCTATAACTAGCACTAGTTCCTAGTTTATGGGGTAGAAAAAATTTGTTTTCTGGCTAGCGTAGCAACCTCATAACCCTACAATTTTCTGGGCAGGCGTCAGATTACTCAAAGGAGGCACCGGACTAGTCCGGTGGTGCTTTGCTGTGCACCGGACCAAAGGCACCGGACCACTTCCATTGGTCCGGTGGTCTTGACCAAGGTAGTCCGGAGCCTCCTGTGCTTTGCTGTTTTCTCCTGTTTTGCCTAGGTTCTTGCCTCTTTTCTCTAGGGGTTGAGAACCTGTGTTTTGGGGTTTCCGGTGTTTTTCCTCCACTGCGGGTGAGCAACTGGGTTTTGTTTTTGGGAAGAGTGGCCCAAACATTTCAAGAGAAATTTGAGGCTCCCATTCACCCCCCCCCTCTGGTCGGCGTTCTCGGTCCTTCGATTGGTATCAGAGCCGGTTAAGGATCAATCCACCTTACACGGTTCTTGATCCGCGAAGGCGACATGGAGCGAGGTGCTGGCAAACCTCCGTTCTTCGATGGAACAAACTTCGCCTATTGGAAGGTGCGCATGCCCGCTTACCTCCAAGGGCTTGATACGAAGTATTGGGAGATTTGTGATAGTGCTGACTACGTGGTTCTTGGCTCTTGGATTAATGAGCTGCAAATCACGCAACATGCATCAAACGCAAGAGCCCGTAGCATCCTCTTCTCAAGTTTGTCTCTTCCTGAGTTTGAGTGAGTTTCGAGTCTCACTACGGCACGGGAGATCTGGCAAACACTTGTGCGATATCATGAGGGCAACCCTCAGATCAAGTCCAGACTCTTCGACACGTACCGTAGAGAGTACGAGAACTTTGCTCAGTTGGCCGGCGAATCTGTTGACGGGATGTTCACTCGCTTCCAATCTATCGTCAACAAGATGTGTGCTAATTGAGCCAACTTGCCTTATCATGATCATGAGATGGCTATCAAGCTTTTGCATGCTCTTGATCGGAAGGTATGGGAGATGAAGGTGGCTGTCATTCAGAAGTCACCGGGCTATGATGCCCTGACCGTGGACGAGCTGTTCAGCAAGCTCAAGTCCTCGGAGATTGACTACCAGACCCGGGCCAAGCTTGAAAACCCGTCGAAACCATCTATGGCGTTGGTTTCTGGCCCCGGCGGTACGTCTTCTTCCTCCTCTGACCCTTCACACTCTCTGTTCGCTTTGTCTTTGATTTCTATGACAGAGGATCAAGTGGAGGCTCTTGGAGATGATGAGCTGGCTTTGGTCATCACCAAGTTCTCACGGTTTCACAACAACCGTTTGAACCGTTGGCGTGGTGGCTCAGCCAAGGGGTGCTACCGTTGCGGTGATGAGGATCACTTCATCGCAAACTACCCCAAGAAAGCAGCGGGTGACTTCACCAAGCATAAGGACAAGCGCGAGCACCACTACGAGGACAAGCACAAGCCCAAGGGCGGCTACCACCGAAGGTCCTCCAAGAAGGTGACTGACAAGGTGAAGGCCAAGCACCGAGCCTTCCTCGCCTCCCTCAGTGACATCGATGCCTCCTCCGACGGAGGTACTTCTTCAAGCGATGATGAGTCGAAGGGAAAGGTTGAGGACAAACTCAACGGCCTATGCTTCTACGCCGACGCCAAGCACGGTGGCTTTTGCACCATGGCGATTGAAGAAGGCAAGGTCGGCAAGCGCAAGGAAGGACCCGACTATGACTACGACTCTGACACACCCGAGGTACCACCCACCGTTGAGTCCCTCTCTCTCTCTCGAGATTGAGTCTCTGAACGACACCTTGATGAGTCAGGATGCTTTGCTCAAGCGTGTTGCATGCGAGAGGAACGATTTTAAGGCTAAGTACCTTAGCACGTTGCATGAGTTAGAGTTTGCTAAGGCGTCAGTGGTGGTTACCGAGGAGGTAGAGTGTGATGCTTGTGCCATCCACATGTCTAGTCTTGTCACTCTCCAGGACAAGTATGGCACTCTACTTGAGGAGGTCAGTGAGCTGAAGGCTAGGCCTAGCTTACTTGGTGTGTGCAAGTATTGCTTAGGCTTGCGTACTGAGCTGGCACAGAGAGATGCTAGGATTGATGTGCTAGAGATGGTCAGCTCAGATAGCACTAGAGAGTCGGATCGCTTTGAGGCTTTGGAGCTTGAGATCGCGTCGTGCAGACACGACAAGATGTGTACCGAGGAAGAAAACACATACCTTCGGTCCATCTTGAGCTGGGTGTCTTGCCGAGAGCTGCAGTTGGGGATGATGCTTAGCCAATGCAAAAGGGCTGGCAGCACGGAAGTAGGCTTTGCTCTAGGTGGGAGGGACAATAGCTTGTTTGGTAAGATCGGTGAGTGCAGTGGTTTGAACATGAGAGAGAAACCCACCACAGCTCCCAAGTTTACCAAGATCACCCCACCTAAGCCTACTGACCCCTCTGAGTTTCCTGTGAGAGATGGTGTGTTTGAAGAGCCACCCAAAACCACTCCACAGAAGCAAGTGTGGATTGCCAAACCGAACCACCTTCGCAACCCACTTAACACCCTGCCAGATATCTCTAGTGATCCCCTTCCTAAGAAAGCTAGAGCCACCCAACCCAACAAGAGAGTGCCTACCAAGAGTGTGGTGAGGTACCATTGTGAGTATTGTGAGCGGGATGGGCACTTGGCTAAGTTTTGCTATAGGAGGAAGAGAGATGATCGGAGGCAGGTTGAGTTGAACAACCGAGACATGTACCACCCACGAGTTGGGGTGCGTGAACCGGAAGTTCATAGGCGCACTTCTAGGCCTAGAGGTACAATGCCTCCAAGTGCTAGGACTCAGGAGGCGAGACCACGCGGTGGTCGTGCCCGGCGGAGTACCGGTCATGACCCATACGACTACCGGCCTCGTGGCAGTGGCTTTACTCCACCCTTCTTTAGCGGACCACGTTTTCCCTATCGTGGTGATCGCTATCCCTCCGTGGGGCAGGAGATGGTTGGTTTTTCTCCTAACCCATTCTTTGGGCAAGTGGGACAACACTGGTATCCTTCATAGTTTACTAACCCCAGTGTTGGTCTGTTTGCTCACCCTATGTCTTTTTATTGATGTAGGAAGGAGGACTGGAGGAGACTTGGCTTGTGGATTCCAGATGTTCACGCCATATGACCGGAAATGCCAAGTGGTTCTCCAGCCTCGACCCCGTGCACCACACCGAGTATATCACATTCGGGGACATGAGTAAAGGTAAGGTTGTCTCCCGAGGGTCTATCCGAGTGAACTCTTCCTTTGTCCTCAAGGATGTTGCTTTGGTTGCGAATTTGCATTTTAACCTTCTTTCGGTTTCGCAACTCCTTGATGACGGTTTTGAAGTGAGTTTCAAGCCTAACCTCTCTCGGATTTTGGACTCTCGTGGTGAGCTTGTTTGCCGGATTTTACCCTTCGGGAAGGTTTTTCGTGCGGATTTTTCTATCTCTTCCGGACCTTCTCGTTGTCTTCTTGTCGGTTCTTCCTCCGAGCTTTGGAAGTGGCATAGGAGATTGGGACATTTGAGTTTTGACTTGCTTGCAAGGCTTAGCTCAATGGACCTTATCCAAGGATTGCCAAAGCTGAAGTTCGAGAAGGATTTGGTTTGCCATCCTTGCAGGCATGTCAAGATGGTTGTTGCTTCCCATCCTCCTATGACTGAGATCATGACCACTCGACCCAACAAGCTCTTACACATGGACACAGTTGGTCTAGCTCGGGTCAGGTCGGAAGGAGGGAAGTGGTATGTTGTTGTAGTCGTTGATGACTACTCGAGGTACTCTTGGGTGTTCTTTTTGGACAGTAAGGATGAGGCTTTTCCACTTGTTTGAGATCTGATTTTGAGATTGCAAAATGAGCTACCTAAGAATGCCATGAGAGCTATCCGCAGTGACAATGTCAAAGAATTCAAGAATGCTCAGTTTGCAACTCTTTGCTCTTCTTTGGGTCTCGATCACCAGTTTTCCTCACCTCACACTCCCTAGCAGAACGGTGTTGTTGAGCGCAAGAATCGGACCCTTGTTGATATGGACAGGACGATGCTCGATGAGCATAGGACTCCTAGGCGGTATTGGGCTGAAGCACTCAGTTCTACTTGCTATGTTTCCAATCACATTTTTCTCCGAGCTCTCAAGAAGAAGACTTCTTATGAGTTGCGATTTGGGAGACCACCCAAGGTAAGTCACCTACGGGTGTTTGGGTGCAGGTGCTTCATCCTCAAAAAGGGCGGTAAGTTGGATAAATTTGAATCACGGTCTTCTGACGGTATCTTTCTTGGTTATTCTACTCACTCTCGTGCTTATCGTGCACTTAACCTTGAGACTAACCGAGTGATGGAGACCTGTGAGATTACCTTCGATGAAACTATGACCTGTGTTTCCACTGCTTTTGAGCTTGCAGGTGATGATGAGGTGAACACTAGCATCTTTGTGGAGGAGGAGCAGGATGATGCCGATTGGGGTGATCCCGAGCCAACTCCACTGGCTGCCCCCGTCGACCCTGCGACGTCCACTTCGGCTCACGGTCCTGACCCGACTACTTCCTCTACATGGAGGCTGTTCGAGCAGCTTCCTTAGTCTGTGCCCGATGCACCTGAGGGAGCTCCAGCTGCAGTTGAGGGGGAGGCCACTTCATCCAGGCAGGCTCCCCGGCACATCCAGCGGCAGCACCCGCCGGAGAACATCATCGGCGACATTGACCGTCGAGTCACGCGGTCCAGGTCTTATATCTCTCACTTTGCTCATTCGGCTTTTGTCGCTTCTTTTGAGCCCCGAGATGTTGGACACGCTTTGATGGATCCGAATTGGGTTAATGCCATGCATGAGGAGTTAGAAAACTTTGAGCAAAACCATGTTTGGGTCTTAATTCCTCCACAACCTAGTTGCCACCCCATAGGTACCAAATGGGTTTTCAAAAACAAAGAAAGTGAGGATGGGGTGGTAGTGCGCAACAAGGCTAGGTTGGTAGCTCAAGGCTTTTGTCAAAAGGAGGGAATAGACTATGAGGAAACCTTTGCTCCCGTAGCTCGTTTATAAGCCATTAGAACCCTTCTAGCTTTTGCGGCTTCTAAGGGTTTTAAACTTTTTCAAATGGACGTTAAAAGTGCTTTCTTAAACGGCTACATAGAGGAGGAAGTTTATGTTAAACAACCTCCCAATTTCGAAAATCCCAAGTTTCCAAACCATGTTTTTAAACTTCACAAAGCTTTGTATGGTTTGAAACAAGCACCTAGAGCATGGTATGATAGGATAAAAACCTTTTTGCTTGCTAAGGGCTTTAAAATGGGATCGGTAGATAAAATGTTGTTTCTCCTCAAGCAAGGCAAAGACACTCTCCTTGTCCAAATATACGTGGATGATATCATCTTTGGTGGTTCTTCTCATGCTCTTGTTGCCAAGTTTGCAGATCTTATGAGCAGGGAATTTGAGATGAGCATGATGGGAGAGTTGACTTTCTTTCTCGGGTTGCAAATCAAGCAAACCCGGGAAGGGACGTTTGTGCACCAAGGCAAGTACATGAAGGATATCTTGAAGAAGTTTGACATGGGCGAGGCAAAACCCCTCTCGACGCCTATGTCAACCACTACTACCTTGGATGTGGACGAGGAAGGAGAGGCGGTGGACCAGACCGAGTACCGAAGCATGATCGGGTCGCTTCTGTACCTGACAGCGACCCGGCCGGACATTCAGTTCGTCGTTTGCTTGTGTGCACGTTTTCAGGCGTCCCCATGGACTTCGCACAAGCAAGCGGTGAAATGCATCATGAGGTACCTGCGATTCACTCCATAATTTGGTCTCTGGTTTTCCACCTCTTCCTCTCTTGTGCTTTGTGGTTACTCTGACGCTGATTTTGCCGGATGTCGTCTTGGTCGGAAGTCCACTTCTGGAACTTGTCAATTTCTCGGGTCTTCTTTGGTTTCTTGGTCTTCACGCAAGCAATCTAGCGTGGCACAGTCGACGTGCGAGGCTAAGTACGTTGTCGTGGCTAGTTGTTGCTCTCAGTTGATTTGGATGATAGCCACTTTGAGAGATTTCGGTCTTGAGCTTACTAAGGTGCCTCTGCTTTGTGATAGCACGAGTGCAATTAGTGTGGCTAAAAATCTCGTGCTTCATTCGAAGACCAAGCACATTGAGGTCCGCTTTCACTTTTTGCGTGATCATTACGAGAAGGGCGACATTGACCTCCGGCATGTCGAGACCCAAAACCAGCTTGCGGATATTCTCACTAAGCCTTTGGATCAAGCTGCGTTTCTCGCCTTCGGGGCGAGTTGGGTGTTTGCTTTCCTTTTTAGAGGAGGAAAGTTTTGTGTATCATAGTTCTTTCTGGTTCTTTTTGTCTTTTCTTTGTCCTTCTTCTCTCTTGGTGTCTTGTTTGTGTTAGTTGGTGTCATTGCATTTTGCATCTCATTTGCATTTGTGACATAGTTCATTTTAAGCTTCATATCTATAGCCAATATAATGAATCTATGCTCTGTTTGAGGTGCTTTATGTGTCTATGGTGTTGCCTAACTTAGACTCTTTTTGATCTATATGATATGCGATAGAGCTAAGTTAGCAAAGCTTTAAAACTGAATTTAAATTCCCCATGTCACCTCTGAAATGGCACTAGCATGTGTAGGCTTTTGAAGATCCGTCTTGGTTGTTTTGTATATAGCTTGTAACTATGGCCCTTCATTGTTTCATTCACTTCCATTGAGCACCATGCTTAAATTTGCTCTAAAGTGAAATTGCTCTCTGAATTGTGAATTGGAAAGATCGAATTGGGTCTGCATTGTGAGCACTTCACCGTGTGTTCGAGACTGCTTCCCATATGGGTTGAACTTGAGCGGTGTCATGTATGACCGTAACCGGTGTGTTAAGCTCTTCAGCTTCGCCCAGTTGGTAAGCAATGGCATCACTTTGCTTACAACCACTCGCATACAACTTAAATGTGCCTAAAACTGAAAATTGGCTGAAAACTCTGAAATTTGGAAAATTCTTTCAGTTGGGTCATTGGCTTGTTGTATGAACTTTGCTAAGGGATAGTTTTACTTGCTATACATGAGATTGCTTTGAGATAGATCCTATCTTGTTTGCCATGTTTAGTTGTCTCTAGGAGGTGATACCCATTCCTTGCTCACACATGATATGCTCTCTAAAATAGCTTCTAAAGTGATCTTTAGCTCAACCTAAGTCTTTGTTAGGCACGTAGAGCTTTTCTTGTTCTCACAAGATCACATCACTTAGAGCATCTATTCATTGTCTTAGCTCTAAGTATGAAGCTTTTGCACTCATTTTGCATTTCATTGCGTTTGTAGCCGGATCTTGAGTTGTTGATGTTTGATGAGCTACATGTGTCAACAAGGGGGAGAAAGCATGCATTTCACCTACCTACTTTGGTATATGGGAGAGATGTGCATTTCATTCCATTTTCAGCCATCTACTTCCAAGGGGGAGAGTGCATCTCTTTTGGTTTCTTTGGTTTAGAGCTCATTTGGTATCTTGAGTGTGCTTTTGCCCAGGGGGAGTTTTTGCTAGATGTGTTGAGCCTTTGCCTCTTCTGGAGGGTCTAGCTTGCTTTGTTTTCTTCGACAGGTTTCAATTGCTTCTTGAGCATTAGGGGACGTAAGGGGTTTCAATTGATTTCTTTTGAGCTCCCCTAGTGTTTAATTTGGAAGTCTGAGCTTTGAGAGCTGTGATTGGTATCTAGCTGTTGCTAGCGGTGTTGAGCCCGTTTTCTGCCTCTTCTTGAGGGCTAGCTTTGTTTTGCTTGGTTGCGTCGAGCCACTGCCCATGTGGTTTTGTTTTGGCATCAGTAAGTGGCTTTATCATGAGGTGTTTTGAAGGATGTTTTTTTTTTGGTATCGTTTTGCCTCTCTCGTTTTTAATTGGTATCGTGTTTGCTTCTCTCAAGTGACCTCGTTTTGGCTTTGGTAGCTTTTTGGTCATTTGGAGAGCTTTACCTTGTGGCTCAAATCTGAAATGCGCTTGTGTTGACAATGCACTCATCAAGGGGGAGATTGCGAACACATGGTGGATAAGTACCCATGTAGTTCAGTTTTATGATGAGTGGTTGCCCAACACTTAAGCGTTTCGGTTTGAGTGGCTTATCCTAACCCTTTGCGAAAGCAAATGTGTGTCTATCTATCGGCTTGTGGTGTGCAGGTGTTATGCCTAGTGACAGTGGTCAATGGCGTGGAGAAGATCGAGTAGAGGCTTGCCGTGCCGATGGACTGAGAGCGATGAAGGGCGGAAGCGGGGCTCGGACTGAGGGACCATGGGCGTCGGCGGACTAGCTGTGGTGGCTAGTACTTGGCATCGGCAAGTGTGAGAAGACATGGAGGTAGACCGAGTCGGCCAAGTCAAGACGGTGGACGCGCGAGTTGAGCAGAGGCTCAGGGGACTCGGAGTCCGACCGGGCGAAGACAAGGTGGCTCGCGTCGAGTGGTTTGGTGGTTTGGGCCTCAAAACCATCCGAGGACGGTTTCCGAGTTTGGGCCTCAAAACTCGGGGTTCGGTAGTTGAGCCCAAAGATACCGGTGGCGGGTTTCCTGGGTTTGGGCCTCAAAACCTAGGCAGAGCTTCCGAGGAAGCGGGAATGGCACGTGGCGGAATCCTGGAGGTTGCGTCGAGGCGACGGCAACTCCTGTCAGGAAGTGGGGCCGTCCATTCAAAATGTGGGAGATATTTTCCGGAGCTTGGACTGCAATGCTTAGGCTAGGTAGTTCACTCAATGTATCTAGGGGGCTTTTGGAAATAGCCAAAGCCCGATAAGTAGGGGGTGAATGGGTATCCCTCATCCCATCTCTTGAACCCTAATCACTTGCCTCTCTCTCTCTAGTTCATGAGATCCCTAGGTTGCTTCCACCAACCTTTGTAAGAACTTGAGTTTGCCGCGAGGAATCGGAGGCCGTAACCTCCATAAGCCATGGTGGCTTCGATTTCGTGATTGTGTCCCCGTTTTGCTTGTGTTCTTCGCGTTTTGCTTTTGCTCCCTATTTTCCCGAGATGATTTCTCTTTGTAGGGAGTAGCTTTTGCAATTCCGTTTGAACCAAGTTGTACGTAATCTTGAGGAGCTTCTTTGCACCGAAGGAATTCTCCTCAAACCTCACGAGTGCGTAGATCGGGTGTTTTCTTTGTTGCGTTCTTCGTTTTACTCTTTCTCCACCAAATCCGAGTGTTCTCATTTATTTTCTCCAAATTGAGCGATGATTTCTTCGGAATAGCTCCCCAACTGCACTAGGATCATGCCTACAAAATTTGGTTGCAGTTGGTGATCATTTGGTTGAGTTTTGGGAAGATTTGGCGGAGACAAGTTCATTTTCGCGGGCTTCAGTTTTTCTGTTCGTGAGCTCCGGACCAGGCGTCGGACAACTTTGATTAGGCTCCAGACCATTGCAAGTGGTCCGGTGGTCAAGTCCCAGGAAACCGCCTGACTACTCAGAGCGTCGGACAAGAGCCTTTGGTCCGACGGTGAGCGTCGGACGGGTTGTCCGAAGCCTGTGTGCTTACTGTTTTTGGAGAGGGAGTTTCTCAGTGAGCGTCGGACCAGGTGTGATAGTCCGGCGGTGAGCGTCGGACTGGTAGTCCGAAGCCTCGGCACTTACTGTCTATTTTCTGGGCAGGCGTCGGATTACTCAAAGGAGGCACCGGACTAGTCCGGTGGTGCTTTGTTGTGCACCGGACCAAAGGCTCCGGACCACTTCCATTGGTCCGGTGGTCTTGACCAAGGTAGTCTGAAGCATCCTGTGCTTTGCTGTTTTCTCCCTTTTTTCCTAGGTTCTTGCCTCTTTTCTCTAGGGGTTGAGAACCTGTGTTTTGGGGTTTCTGGTGTTTTTCCTCCACTGCGGGTGAGCTCTCTTTTCTCTGTTTTTGTCTGAATCCCCCGAGCAACGCTCGGGGGAGGTTGAGCACCCAGCAACTAGGTTTTGTTTTTGGGAAGAGTGGCCTGAACATTTCGAGAGAAATTTGAGGCTCCCATTCACCCCCCCCCCCATCTGGTCGTCGTTCTCGGTCCTTCAGCAGGGTCTCACCACCTCCTCTCTTAAACGATTGTATTCATTGTGGTATACCCACCTAGTATAATCCGGCGTAAATCCATTCAGCACTAGATGTTTACCCATGTCCACCTTGTTTTTCCCTTTTCTGTTTGCACATTTCTGGCATGGACACAAAACTAGAAATGCTCCTTTACCGGACTCGCCAAATGCATGTTCTAAGAAAGCATTGATCTTTATCCACCCATTCATGGGTGAAATCATTCGGACTTGAGCGGCACGTGTACATCCACTCATGGTCATCCATCCTCTAAGATATATATCGGCGACCAAAGTAAATATCAATTGCATATACATGTTCCTATTGTCTAATAGGTGAGGATAGGTCCTAATCCCACCCGCAGATGCGTAGATGTGTTAGTTCCTATGACCTACTCCTATTCGAGAAAAAATTTTAGCAGCACCTCCCGCTGTTCTCTCCATACACGTCCTGACAAGGAGAGTGTGTATGCAGAGAACAACAGGTTGGTGATGCCAAAATGTTGTCTCGAATCGGAGAAGGCCAAAGGAACTAACATATCTATGCATCCACAGGCTGTCCAAAAAACATGGACAATTCGAAATAGATAGGGACATACATATGCATAATTCTGCATATGTCCAACTGTGTCTCTTTCGAACAGGAGACGCCTAACTGATTTACGTGACTTACGACCATAAGCGGGAAACAAGAGTTATACCGTGGGTGGCGGTGGAGTCAGGCTAGCGGTGTCGTGGCGAGTCGGGGCTATGGTGAGTCAATGCGGTGCAGGAAGACCCGCAACGACGAGGAAGACAAACGGGGTCGCCGAGGTCCTCCGGATAAGCCTCGATGGGCTCCGCTATTCAAATAAAAATTCCGGGTCAACTAAAAAATTCGACAGCATCTCCCTACATGGTGATTTTAATAACCTACAAGAAATTAGCGGCTCGATGGCCGACAACCACATATATAACAAGTCTCCGCCACCAACACCACCATCACCGGTACCCTAAATCCCCTAGCACAAGCATCCTAAATATCTAACTAATTTAGGACTAAACTCACTACCTTCACCATAACTACTAACCCTAAATCTAAACTAAAATGCATACCTAGGTGAGGCGGTGACGGTCGATAGCTAGGCCGGAGATGGCAGGCGCACATCACCTCCTCCTCCTCCTCCTCCTCCTCCTCCTTGGAAACATTGGCTCGAGGAATAGGAGCAGGAGCAGACATTCAGATTGATAGCAATATGGATACATATTTGGTCATGTTCCCGGAAGATCAAAAGTGTTGCTCATGAACGTGCTACAAAAGTTATTAAAGGTACATCTCCAAATACTTTCACTGGTAGTTAACTATAGGCACGAAAGTTCCTAAAATATCACTAAGTAAAAAAGTTACCTATTATTCATCTGTACATTAAATTTGATGACTTGGCAATAACACCAAGTTCCACTGCTAGGATGGGCAAGAGCACTGTGCATTTACAGAGAATGTGTTCCAAGCCTAAATGACATGATTCAAGAGTCCAGACTAACAGTGCAACATTCCAAGCATGTCTACTGTGTCAAACAAGAACACATATTCCTATCAAAATAATGAAAAAGTTTTTTCACTTGTTCTCGAATCATTTTTGGAGTTGTTAGGGAGACTCTATGGACAACCAGTAGGCTGTACCCTGCAGACAAATTCTGCAAGAGAATCAATTAAACACTTTGACCACAATAACATATATATGAACTTTGGAGCTTGTGGCACAGAAAAAAAACTAAAATTCTTTGTAGCTACTCTTCTAAAGTAAAACCAAAAGGCATTATGAGAGGCATCACATGTATATTATTGTTGCAATAGTTGGGAATTTTGAGTTTGCTTGTTTAGGTTCTGAGATTATAGAAAGGTTCCAAGGTTCATTGTAGCGTCAGAGCTTGCAGAAACATTCCAACATTCCAAGTTTACACACATGCTACTTAATTCCTTGATTATTGATTTGACATAATTGCCTCGAATATGTTCAGTGCCTAAAAAAGACATTACTAATGACCACAACAAGAGAAAATAACAAACAAATAGTAAAATATATGTAGATACAAATTTTGGCTCGTCTATTGACCACTAGGGTCAATATCCCAATATACTGGATGTCTTTTTTTGAAAGGAAAAACTGTGCGGGAGATCCCCACAGTACTTCATTTTATAAATTTAAGGGTAGAAGGACAGAACAAATATCTTTACGTGGAAAGAAAATGATAGTGGGCAACTTGAGAATGTTAGCCAAAGTAAAGAATTTGTTGAAATGCAAAGATGAATATAGAGTTTTCAGAGGTGATCAGGTAAGATTTTGGCAAGGCGCATGAATAAGGACACTACCAAGTCTGTATATAGGCTACTCGTAGTAGAATTAAAATAAGGACACAATAAGGCAAAATCAGTCAGAAAAGCCAAAATAAATATGCACTCAATCTGCTCAACTACTATTATCACGGCTGGAATCCAATAGAGGAGACACTTTGTCATGCATGCCATTTAGTTAGTGGAGAATCGCTTCAAAAATTAAAAAGAAATAAACACAATTACTACTCCATCTTACAATCCATTGCCTCATTATCAGCATAAGCAATAGGTGTCGTTTTGGAGGCAGCAGAAAAGTATTTGTGCAGTTTTGGACATTTAGTAGAACTGCTTGTCACTGCTTGTTGTTCCATGTTTACTTTCTTTCAGAACTTCTATAACTGAGGCAAGCTTCTAGTCCTGAAATTTTTTATAGGTGAGAAACGAAATGATATATGAGGCATGGTCATACATATTTCTGTAAATTGACAGTAAGCCGTTAACATTTAAATGATTTTCTTGCATCCAGTTGTGTTTTTTCATGACAAACCTTCTCTTGGAGATTGATTCGATTTTCTCAGGATTTATTGTCTTTTAGCTTTGTGCTAGTGTGTGGGTTGATGATCCAGTTGTTGAAACAGAGTTCTTCTTAAGCTAGACATGGATTTGTCAATTATTAATACATACTCACCCGGCCTTCCCTCTCGGCCCCAGATCCCGCAGGCGCCGGCCACAGCAGCAACGAATCAGAGCTCCCCGGCGGGTGCCCTCTCGACCTTCTCCCCTCCCCAACCCAGATCACACAGGAGGTGGCCCCTAGGTGGAGCTCTCCGGCCAGGCGGGGCAGGACTCGTTGGTTGACGCCCTATGGACCGGCAACCACATGTGTCGCCGCTTCAGCCAGATCGGGTGTGTCTTCCACGTCGGCCAGATCAAGCAGCGACAGCACCTGTGGTGGGTGGTGGGTGGTGGGCTGGTGGGCAATGGTCATGCAGGGTGTGCTTCTTGAGGCTTTTTGCTGTGTGCCAGCCCGAGGGGCGGATCTATGTTGACAGTGGTGGGTTTTTTTAAAAGCAGTGATTATGTTCAATTTTTCACTATATATGTACCTATAAAATAAAAATCTATGCACCCACAAGGCCACTGCACCCCCTTGATTTTGTTCTAGCTCCATCACTGGTCAGGCCCTATGCCACTAAAAAGATGGCTCGGACCCGTGTGCCATGACACTTATCTATTTTGCTCTCCATGCAATTCTGTCCACCTTCCGTCAGGTGGGTCCCATAGCGAAAAATGTCCAAAATGCCCTTCTTCTCTCCCAATCCCACCACATCACGCTCGTGCCCCTCCAGCTTGGCCTTCAATGGCCGCTGCTCCACGTCGATATGGACGCACGCTCCGCGGTCGCGGCCTCGCCATCCTCGGATGGCCACAACGCTCGTGCTGCTGGCATAGGGGACGGCTCGCGCGGCCCGCGGGGTGGGGCGGGGCGGGGAGCTCGCGCCGCCGGTGTCGGGGACAGCCTGCGCAGCCGCGGGGTGGGGCGGGGCGCTTGCTGTGGCGTCCGCGCCGCCGGCGTCGTGGACAGCACGCGCGGCCACGGGTGGGGCGGGGCGAGGAGACTCGCCGTAGGTGCTCTCCGTCGTCACCCTTTGTGTCGTCGTCTACGCCCCGCGCTACTTCGTCTCCGAGCCCACCACCTACGGCGCTGTCTGGCATCTCCGCGCCCAGGCCCAGCTCCACGAGTCGTACTCGTACGTCGTCGTCCATGGCGGCCCGCGTCACCCAGGCCACCCGACGTCTGCTTCATGTCCGGCGAGGTCCGGCTTAGGGACACCTACATCACCAAGACCATCCACGAGGTCCGGCTCCGCCGGGTGGCGCGGCCGGAGCAGGATGCGGTCGCGGCCGCGCACCGCTGCGACGTTCGGCACGACGCGCCGGTCCTCATCGTGACGTGGCTGACAGCGCAGCACCTCTGCCGCCGCGTCGTGCTCGCGGTGCTCTCGTACAGCCCGCGCTGGGCGGGCACCTTGTAGGGTTGAGATGACGGACTAGAGGGGGTGAATAGTCTTTTCTAAAACTTAAACGTTCCGGTTAACCGAATCAAATGCGGAATTAAAACTATCGGTCTAGCCAAGACTACACCTCTCTAACTATAACTCTAGCACCTAGCAAAGTATGTCTATTATACTAACTAAGGTGCCAAGCTAGGAAGCTCACCTAAATAAGTCTAGGTTGCAAGGTCACACAAACCTAAGCAACTAGTACTCTAAGCACACCGGAAGCTCCTACACATACTAGTAAAGACTACACAAGCCAACTAGAGAGCTCAACTTGCTTAGCTGCACAAACTAAGCAATGTGACTAACAAGGCTACTCAAGCCAATTAGTCACTCAAGATCTTACTTCTAAGCTACATAAGCTAGAAGGTAACTAGGCAAGCCACACAAGCTAAACTAGTTACAAGAGCAACAACTACTAACAGGCACAAGTATATGAAAGTAAATACAAGCTAGTGATTTGGAGAATGCAAACCACCGAGAAGATGAACAAGGTTGACACGGTGATTTTTCTCCCGAGGTTCACTTGGTCGCCACCAAGCTAGTCCCCGTTGTGTCGACCGCTCACTTGGTGATTTGACGGCTAATAGGCGTTCACAAGCCTAGCCCACTCACTCCGGCGCCATAAGAATCTACCCACAAGTGAGGGTAGCTCAATGACACGCTCAACTAAAGTTGCTCTTCGCGATCTCCCGCGGAGCGAGCACAATACCCCTCACAAAGCACTTCTCCGGAGCGCCGCACAATCTTCTTGCGGGCTTCGACGGAGCCACAACCACCAAGCCGTCTAGGAGGTGGCAACCTCTAAGAGTAACAAGCACCACCGGCTTGCAACATGATCACCTAGTGCCACTCGATGCAAACTCGTAATGTAACACACTAGAATCGCTCTCTCACACATAATCAGATGATCACTATCAAGTGTATGTGAGTTAGAGGGCTCCCAAGAACACCAACACAAGCCATAAAGGCCATAGGATGCACAGCAACAAGCCTTGGCCGGCCACCACTCCTATAAATAGAGTGGGAAAGAAACTAATCGTTTTCTCCCTTCACCACTCTTCCTGCAGAGGGTCCGGACCACCTAGCCGTTTGAATCGAGCCGTTGACGCGCTTTTCTCAGTAGAAAATAGCCTCCGGACGCTAGCTACAGTAGTTGTATCATCACGTGACTGTATTGGTTCATCGATCTTGACCCCACTTGCTCTTCACCGTTGCATCGGTCCATCGGCGCCAAGCATCACTCACTTGCCCTTCACACTTGCAACCGGTCCATCAAGTCAAGCCTCATCTTGATCTTCTTCACCTTGGTCACATGACTCCATGTCATGTCTCATGTGCAATAAGCTTCTTCATCACACAATCACCCGTGAACTTATCTCCTGTGTCTATGTAACTTAAACACATATTAGTTCACCTAAGTTGTCAGTCAATTACCAAAATCACACAAGGACCTTTCACACCTACGGCGAGCTCCTCTCCGGCATCTACGACGACGAGGGGAGCAGCAGCAGCAGCAGGACGGCGGAGGAGCGGCGACGGCCACGGCTCGAGATCATGTCACACAAGGGGAGGTGGCCGAGGTGGCGTGGCGTGTGCGTGGGCAGGCGCGACGAGCTCGCCGGATGGCGTGCGACCTTGGCGGCCGGCGAGCATGACCGGCGGCGGCGCACGGAGCGCTGCGCGGCCTGCGCGAGCGCGGCGGCCGAGGTGGCGCAGCGCGAGCGTGCGTGGGCAGGCGCGACGAGCTCGCTGGATGGCGCGTTGCGACCTTGGCGGCCGGCGAGCACGGCCGGCAGCGGCGCACGCAGCGCTGCGCGGCCTGCGCGAGCGCGGCGGCCGAGGTGGCGCGACGCGAGCGTGCGCGGGCAGGCGCGACGAGCTCGCCAGATGGCGCGCGGCTACCTTGGCGGCCGGCGGCGGCGCACTCAGCGTGGCCGACGACGGCGCGGACGCCACAGCGAGCGCCCCGCCCCAGCCCTCGGCCGCCCCACCCCGCACCCGCGCGTGCTGTTCACCTTCATTCCGTCCGCGACGAGCAGAGATGCACGCGGAAGAAGAAAGGGTGTTTTGGACAGTTTCCGCGGTGGGACCCACATGTCTGGCCGATAAACGGCAAAAATTAGACGTACGGTGGACGGAATGACGTGGAGGACAAGAGAGATAAGTGTCATGATACACGGGTCCGAGTCATCTTTTTAGTGACATAGGGGCTGACACCATCTTTTTTAATGGCATGTAGAGAAAAGCCTCGTACTTCTTACCTTGGTGGGCGCCAATGCAGGGCGCCAATGCAGGACAGCAGGAGATGTGCTCCGTTCCCTCTGTCCCTTGCGAAGCGCTCGGCAACCAGATCAGTGAGTATTTCCCTATCTCAACCAGCATGAAAGAATGTGCTCGTGATTAAAAAAAATGTAAAGTGTATACCTTTTCTTTATCCCTTCTTTGTTGTTTTCCGATTTGAATAACCTCGAAATCGTCTTACTAGGCACCACGGTTCATTTCACCGCCGCCGTTTGTGCTCCAAATCCTAGTTTTCTTCATGCGTGTAGACTGAGACACCGTGATTCCAATCTAATTTTATTTTTATGCAGATGAACGGCTGGGTCGCTGGTGGTTGGATTGGATCCATAGTAGGGTTAAATATTCTACACGTTTAGCCAGGGTCTGCACAAGTTCTTTATTAGTGAAGGAAGTTCTTTGGTTCAGACGTTCAGCAAAGTAAATTTTCATTGACCTTATGGTAGATTTGCTGACGTGATATCCCCAATAATTTCGAGACCTAAGTATAGTGGATTTGTATTTTGTGTTTACTTCTATAACTAATAAGTACACTAACGATTTGACATATTGTTCCATCAGTACATATTCTTGTTAAATCATAGAATAATAATTTTAATTGAACTGAATTTTTCAGGGTTCATGAATTAGTAGTACCATAGAGAGGCAATGGTTAATCTGATTGAATGTGTGCATCCGGCATTCCGGCACAAGGTACGTTGGCACAAGCTTTGTCCATGTCAGGAGTAGAATCTACAGGAATGAAATATCTGAGATATCCATCAGTTAGCAATACTCTATGACATGTTAACCCGACAAACATATAAATAAAAAAATACTCACCTTTTACTTGTACATATACACACTATGTACCGGCAATATCCATGTGTGCATTATATATTTGTTGCAACTTAATTCAAATATTCAGTGCTTATTTTTCTAACAAATAGGGATGGATGATTGTATCAGGCACTTGAAATCTAGGAATTAGTTTGCTACTTGGCCAATCAAATTAGTTCATAGTTTGTTTTTCCCTATTGCAGAGACCATATGTCATTGGGAGCAAATGTCTTTTTTATGATAAACTAAAAGTACATGTATAGATTAGATTACTTGGTTTACTTATAGCTCTAGCTGCCTTTTTTAGGTAGTGTTGTTTAGTATGATATATACAACTACAAAGGTCTCTTTCACTATTGTTATTATCATAATTTACTTGCTAATAGACATGGCATCATTGTGTTACTACAGAGCGTGTCAAAATGGTGACAAACATGCTTGCTAGTATATATGGGAATGTCCTAAAGAACCTTCTTGAGGATGATTCCAGCTACAAACTATCTGTCACGGTTCTACTGAGAATCGTGAGGATAATAGAATCGGAATCTAGACGGAGAAGTAGCACGAACAGGGTTTGGGGAAAGGACGAGCCGATGAAGTCGGTTTTTGTATTCAGATAAGAGTTCTTCAGGTTCGTTACACGGGTTGAACCGCCTTGGGCGTTATATACCCATCAATACAACGTGTGACATCAGCCAGCCTTAACCGCAACGCTCTCCTTGTGTGCCAGACGCCCAACACAGTAGGGGACCGTCTCTTGACCCTGATACTATCATGACCCCGTGGTGGTGTTTTGTGGTTGATCAATGGTCTGGCGGAGCCACTGTCAATATATGTAAACATGATTAGCTTTTATGTCGACATTATCATGAATGTTATTTATTTGCAATTGTATTATGGACACGCGGGTGACTATTTCAACAAATTTTATTACGAATGGAGCTAGACAAAATTATTTATATGGTTCAAATGATAGTATTTGTAATAAAAATTACCTTTGTTCGGATACCGGACCTCTGTTGATTATCAATACCAAATTAACAGTCCACAAGTCTAGACATAATTATTTATTAGCACAAAAGATACTATTAGTAATAAAAATTATCTTGATTGGATACTAGAAGCTTCGTTGATTATCACAACAAACTTACTACTCACATGTCCGGACGTAACTATTTATAGACTCAAATGGTAATACCAGGAATAAAAAAAAAACTTCCCCGGAGACAACCTAGGTGTAAAT